>JBBGZY010003488.1:175000-180403 GCA_037952925.1 Lithobates clamitans | reverse complement strand
AATTTTTAATATTCGCTATTGTCTTCCTGCTTCTCCTCCCAGCCAATCAGGAAGCGGGTCTTAAGACCGTATTGGCCTGGGAGGAGAAGCGACCGGATTGGCCGGGCGGAGAAGCGACCGGATTGGCCGGGAGGAGAAGCGACCGGATTGGCCGGGAGGAAACTGGGGAAGCGGCCGAAGCAGCCCGCGACCTGGATGGGGCAAGTAGTACAGGACAATCAACCAATCGGGGGGGGGGGGGGGTTTGGGAGGTTTTATGCTGTCACACCCATCACCCCAACCCCCCCCCTTTTAAAAAAAAAAATTTGAGCGCCAGCCGCCACTGAAATACAATATGATTGAATGGATGATGGGGGGAGGGCAATAAGAGATACTATATAAATGAATGGATTTGGGGGGAGGCGAGTTGGAGAAGCGGATTGAGTGGTGAATGGAGCAATGTAGAGTGATTGGGGGGGGATGGTGTGTGAGCGTCATTGGTTGATATGGGGCAGCACATGCAGTTCTTATCTTATATTTTCCTGTGTAATTCTGTTCATCATTAATTGTATGTCCTTTGCCCCTCCCCACCCCTCTTGTAGATGAAGGAGCCGTGGAGTTCTCTGATCACCCCGCGATTGGTGATGGAAAAGGGGTTCGAAAAAGCGACGGCACCGCAAACTTTGTGAGCGATCACATGACCAGCCATGGACACACCTTGATGGGAGTGGTTAGAGGGGGTGTGAGTTGTTATGCCTCTCCCAATGGGAGATCGGGATTTCTTCTCTGGGAGGAATGTTATTATTCTTCATTCTGGTGAAGCTGAACTCCAACAGACGTTTGTTATCGGTAATGATCGATCGGCTCAGTGACCCCCAACATCCTATATGGAGAACGTACACCCCTTGTGATGCCCCTTACCTGGCCACCGTCTGTAACCCCCCCTAATTGTAGTATGACTCTACACAGAATCATTACATCACCGCTGGTCTGTCCCACCCACTCACACCTGCTGGAATGTGTGCCCACCCTCACTTCCTATTGCATGATGGGAATTGTAGTCTGGAACCTCCGTGATGAACATTAACAGGAAGTGACATCAGAACTTCCTCCTTTCGTCTCAGTGTCTGGCCAATGCTGCTTTTACCTGCCTCCCCCGATGACGTCACTGACTTTTTTATTTGGTGAACTTGGTAAGAAAAATATGAAAATGTGATTATCCTGGAGTTCAGCTTTTAAATGTTAGAGGCTCCTCCCCCTGCAGGTACCAGGTACGCCCTGATGGGGGAGTCGTGTCTTTATATAATGGAATACTGTAATAAAATTCTTATTCTTTTACTCTGACTGGAATTCCTTCCCGGGGACCGCTGTTATGCTGGGCTCAGGACCAAAATGTTGAGGATTTCATAACAAAAAATGAGCATTTCCTCCCAAATTCAGAGGTCGCCATCTTCTCTGCAGCACTCAGGTAAAGGTGAGATAAATCCAATCAGGAAATCTTTTACATATTTTGTCAAAAGTAGTTTTCACAATGTTTTTTAAATCTGCATCTTCCAATTCTGATCCAACCCAACCATGAAGGCCCTCGTTCAGACACTTTATGGTCCAACCATGAATGTCCTCGTTCAGACACTTTATGATCCAACCATGAAGGTCCTCGTTCAGACACTTTATGATATAGCCATGAAGGTCCTTGTTCAGACACTTTATGATATAGCCATGAAGGTCCTTGTTCAGACAGTTTATGGTACAACCATGAAGGTCCTTGTTCAGACAGTTTATGGTCCAACCATGAAGGCCCTTGTTCAGACACTTTATGGTCCAACCATGAAGGCCCTTGTTCAGACACTTTATGGTCCAACCATGAAGGCCCTTGTTCAGACACTTTATGGTCCAACCATGAAGGCCCTTGTTCAGACACTTTATGGTCCAACCATGAAGGTCCTTGTTCAGACACTTTATGGTCCAATCATGAAGGTCCTCGTTCAGACACTTTATGATATAGCCATGAAGGTCCTCGTTCAGACACTTTATGATATAGCCATGAAGGTCCTTGTTCAGACAGTTTATGGTACAACCATGAAGGTCCTTCTTCAGACAGTTTATGGTCCAACCATGAAGGCCCTTGTTCAGACACTTTATGGTCCAACCATGAAGGCCCTTGTTCAGACACTTTATGGTCCAACCATGAAGGCCCTTGTTCAGACACTTTATGGTCCAACCATGAAGGTCCTTGTTCAGACACTTTATGGTCCAATCATGAAGGTCCTTGTTCAGACACTTTATGGTCCAACCATGAAGGTCCTTGTTCAGACACTTTATGGTCCAACCATGAAGGCCCTCGTTCAGACACTTTATGGTCCAACCATGAAGGTCCTTGTTCAGACACTTTATGATCCAACCATGAAGGCCCTTGTTAAGACACTTTATGATAGAGCCATGAAGGTCCTTGTTCAGACACTTTATGGTCCAACCATGAAAGCCCTTGTTCAGACACTTTATGATCCAACCATGAAAGCTCTTGTTCAGACACTTATGGTCCAACCATGAAAGCCCTTGTTCAGACACTTTATGGTCCAACCATGAAGGTCCTCGTTCAGACACTTTATGATCTAGCCATGAAGGCCCTTGTTCAGACATTTCCTATTGTATAGTGACAACTGTCTCCCACTTGCTTTCCTGCATTGTCACAGGTGCCCCTAGTGGTGGCTACAAGTGGCTGTATCACCACACATTGCTCAGGCATGGTCCACCGTTGTCATTATCGGGAAGTCAGTCCAGAGCAATGATGTGCAGTAAACATGAGTGCATGTAGAGAGGAAGTGGTAGTGAGGATTCTGTGATTACCAGCAGTGAAATGAAAATAAAAAAGTGAAAACAGCATTTCCTTGGACATCTTTTCTACAGCTTTACTAAGAGAAGGCGTTTTTTTCTTTTTTTTTTTTTTTTTTTTTTCCATGAACTTCAGTCGATATGAACGCAAGAAAGACTTACCCAAGCTCTACTGCTATATCAAAAGGTGTTTGAGCAGTGTTGGTGCACTGGCTAGAATGTTTGCTTCAGATCCATAATAGACATGAGTCGGCAACCTGATAGCTTCATCATTTAAAGAACTTTTATTGTTGCACAACAGCAATGACAGAATCCAATAAGATGTTAACGCGTTTCAACCAAAGCCTTCCTCATAGCATACATCCTCATGTCTATTATGGAACTTCAATCAAGATACCTTTTCTGCATCTCTGCTTGACCTGGTCTCTACGTAGCAGCTATCCAAATAGGCATTTCCTCTGCCTGGCTTTGGAGTGCTGTACCTGGACCTCACTGGACTGGATGTGTGGGAGACACCAGGTATGTGACCTCCAGGCACTAGGCTTAGTATTGTGGCACTTACCTGAGTGTAGTGTACTGGTAAAAGTTAGTGGAGGAGCGCTTTCCAGGTCAAGAGCTGTGGCACAGCCTCAGTGTTCCATGCACTTTCCCTCCATTCATTGTAGAGGAAACACCATTGAGCTCTTGCTTGTAAGCACCCTGTGACATTCTGATCTCCAGTGTTTTCTCACTGCCTGCCTACATTGTCCTGGCTGCCTGACCCTCACCTGCACCAGTTGCCCGGGTTTGTGAGTAGCTTAAGACTTTGCCTTACCCTTTGGTTCTTGTTGCATTATTACTACACAGGTGCAACCACACAAAGGGGACTGTCCCAGTCACACTACTAGGGGTGACTAGCAGTTCTGAGGGCATCTACCTGAGGTCCTCTGAGGAAACCAGCGCCTGTCATCTGGAAGCTTTATTTTTAGAGTCTTCCTCAGCCAAGTCCCCTACCCTGCCCTCAGAAACCTCAATGTTCTCTCAGGACTTGGATCAGACTGGGGCCACTGGTCTCCGTGACCATCTCTGACAGATTCAGATTTTTGTCCATTGAGGCAATGATGGACCGGTTTCCTGGAAGTCAACTGGTCCATGGACCCATGGGGGGGGGGGGGGTTTGAGTCGGTGTCAGGATCAGGATGATTCAAGCATTCTTTGTGCACTTTATTTCTGGACAAGCATGCAGCCAGTGAAGTATTTTGCTGATTTACAGTTTGGACTTTGTATGTTGTGGTTCTGCCTATATAATGGTGACAACACGACCCCTGGTCACCAATGTGGGCTGACATGGAAGCTGATCAGTGCACATACAATACCTGAGATGGGGCCGTGGCAGTGTCCCATTCTTGCTGATACCTTGTCCAGGAGGAAAGCTGAGCAGCAGATTCCTCCTCTTTGATTTACCATAATCACCATGGGAGGAACAACAGGGGTGGGGGTGGAGATTGATGCCAGGTACAAGGGGCAGTTTGTACCAGAGGAGACAGGGCTGTGCGGTTCTTAGGCCTCATGCACACGAGACGCTGTTAATCGCGCGTTCAGAGGCAGTTGGACGCTTTTTCCAACTGGCCCTGGAGCCATTTAATGTTATCCTATGTGTCCATGTACACAGTCTCGTTTTTTGGCGTTTTTAGGCAGTTGCGTTTAACTTCGTTTTTCCAGAAGCAAAAAAAAGTGGGTTCAGACGCAAAAGTTTTTCAGTTTTTAGACGCCGGTACCGCGTTTAGCCGCGTTTGCGTTTTATAAGTGTTTTTAAAGGAACATTTTACGACCTGACTTTGGGGCCCCATATCTCAGGGCCACTTGGTGCTTGGAACCCCAAATTTAGTGTACAAACACAGTGGAATTAGCACTACAACATATCCAAATATTGGGGTTCCTAGCACCAAGTGGTCCTGAGATACGGGGCCCCAAAGTCGGGTCACAAAATGTCATTCTCTGCTGCAGAAAAGTGCTTGACATTTTGTGACCTGACTTTGGGGCCCCATATCTCGGGGCCACTTGGTGCTAGGAACCCCAAATTTGATGTGCTAACACAGTTGGACTAACACTATATCATATCCAAAGTTGGGGTTCCTAGCACCAAGTGGCCCCAATACGAGGCCCCAAAGTTGGGTCGCAAAATGTCATTCTCTGCTCTGCAGACGTTTCTAGACACAAATGCAGCAGAACGGGTGTTTCTAAACGGCGGTTTCAGCTTTTAAAAACGTGTTCAGCAAAGTTTGCACCGGCGTCTCGTGTGCATGAGGCCTTAGATATATAAACAGATACTGCATTTGGAGCAACGGCAACACCAGGTGTCCCGGAGACCGTTCACTTCTCCTACCATCATCTGTAAACCAACATCAAGCTGCTCTGCTCGCCTCCTGCAGTGTGGTGCTGTGGCCCGGCTTCGAACAGTCCTCGGCCTGTGGTTTGGGGACCCCTGCATTGAGGGACACAGGAATTCTTAGACTGGTTATTCTCTCCCCTACAGGAGAAATGGACACTGCCCAAAATAAAAGTGGGACAGCAGGATATCCCCGCCCACAAGGAACATGCCTTGTTTTTTTT